>CM053032.1:236628610-236648960 GCA_028564925.1 Lithobates sylvaticus
ATTTGTGGATGAGACTCTTTATCTTCTCCGATGGTAAAGCTGGCCATTCCTCTTGGCAAAAAAACTCCAGTTTCTGTAAATTCTTGGGCTGTCTTGCATGAACGGCACGTTTGAGATCTCCCCAGAGTGGCTCAATGATATTGAGGTCAGGAGACTGAGATGGCCACTCCAGAACCTTCACTTTATTCTGACAGGTCGACTTGGCCTTGTGTTTTGGATCATTGTCATGTTGGAATGTCCAAGTACGTCCCATGCGCAGCTTCCTGGCTGATAAATGCAAATGTTCCTCCAGTATTTTTTGAAAACATACTGCATTCATCTTGCCGTCAATTTTGACCAAATTTCCTGTGCTTTTGTAGCTCACACATCCCCAATACATCAGCGATCCACCTACGTGCTTCACAGTAGGAATGGTGTACCTTTCATCATTCAGGCCTTGTTGACTCCTCTCCAAATGTAGCGTTTATGGTTGTGGCCAAAAAGCTCAATTTTGGTCTCATCACTCCAAATAACTTTGTGACAGAAGGTTTGTGGCTTGTCTCTGTGCTGTTTGGCATATTGTGTAGTAATGGCTTTCTTCTGGCGACTCGACCATGCAGCCCATCTTTCTTCAAGTGCCTTCTTATTGTGCATCTTGAAACAGCCACACCACATGTTTTCAGAGTCCTGTATTTCACCTAAAGTTATTTGTGAGTTTTTCTTTGCATCCCGGACAATTTTCCTGGCAGTTGTGGCTGAAATTTTAGTTGGTCTACCTGACCGTGGTTTGGTTTCAACAGAACCCCTCATTTTCCACTTCTTGATTAGAGTTTGAACACTGCTGATCGGCATTCTCAATTCCTTGGATATCTTTTTATATCCCTTTCCTGTTTTATACAGTTCAACTACCTTTTACCACAGATCCTTTGACAATTCTTTTGCTTTCTCCATGAATCCAGAAACGTCAGTGCAGCACTGGATGAAAGATGCAAGGGTGTGTCAGGAGTCCAGAAACTCATTGACCTTTTATACACACACACTAATTACAAGCAAACAGATCAGAGGTGAGGATGGTTACTTTGAATAGCCATTCAAACCCCTTTGTGTAAACTTGTGTGCATGTTATCAGGCCAAAATCACCAGGGTATGTAAACTTTTATAGTTGAATTATTCTGCACTCACCAAACCTAACAATGTGATCAATATTGTATATAAAAGATACAATGTTATGAGTGAAAAAAGTGAAAAAAATATGTGTGTGTATGCATGCTGCTATCTAAGATTGGTTTGGAGAGAATCTTGTGACGTCACCACGTACCAGCTGGCAGTCTGAAAACCTGTGGATGTGTCTTTGTATCGTATTTCTTTGCTTAAGAAAAATTATTACCATTATTTACTGCACCATGAAGTTCCTTTTCTTCTAAATCTTTTATTACTACTGGATGAGCATCGGGCAGAGTGACTGGAAGGTGGGAAATTTACTAAAACGTCTAGTTGTCTTTGACGGAGGAGAGTGGCTAGTGTTTGGAGCGAACCAGGTGGAACATCACAGCTGATTACTGTGCATATCAGGCAAGCTTACCCTATAATTTGAGGTCCATTTTGTTCGGTAAGAGGCCATCTGGCTTTCATTGTCACTTTATTTTAAAACAATTTTTGTGTTTTTTATGTTTTTTTGGGACTTTTTAACACAATTGGTTCACATGGACCAATTCACTCACGTGTTATGTGTTTTTGTATGATTATTCAATAATGTGTTTAAGGTTTATGTAATCTTTTGATCAGGGTCATTTAGTTAGTTTCTGTTGTCATTATGAATTAAAAAGAGTAAACACAGTTGATTGATAATACATGGCTTCAGCCAAACACTAACCATGAGTGAAAGAAAGCTTTTTGTGTTATTCATATTCTCTGAAAAATGGCCAAGAAATCATAAATTCTGCCAGGGTATGTAAACTTATGAGCACAACTGGGGATGAGTTATAAGAGGGCCAATGAGAGCTGCAGAGCTGGAGGCGAGCCAATGTGTGTCTGTGTAAATCCAGGAAGTGAACAGGCAGCAGCTTCAGCTGCCCAGTTAAAATGGATGCAGCCAGACTCAGCGGAGGGAGATTTCTGCAGCATATTTGGCAAGTACAGAATCACAGTATATAAAAAATAATAGTGGTAAGGGGGAAGCTTCAGAATGGCAAAGATGTTTTTATTACAAATTATGTAAGCAGACTACAGTTCCTCTTTAAAGCATAATTAAAAGCAAAACTTGTAGGGATTGTAATGCTTGTTAGGTTTTTTTTTTTTTGCTGTCTGTGTCCCGATTAGGGAGAGTCACCCTCCTTATTTGTCCTGTTTACCATTATCATTGAAAGTGGACATAAAAGAAAATCCCAAATTTTGGGTTGTCCCCAGAAAAGTAATATACCGCGTACACACGAGTGGATTTTGAAAAAACATCCAAGATTTTTCTGACGGAATTCTGCTCAAGTTTGGCTTGCATACACACGGTCAAACAAAAGTTCGCTGAACTTTCGACCGTCAAGAACGCGGTGACGTACAACACTACGACGAGCCGAGAAAATGAAGTTCAATGCTTTTTTAGCATGCGTCTTATTTTTTTAAGCATGTGTAGGAATTTTGTATGTCGGAATTGGTACAGACGATCGGAATTTCCGATCAAACTTTTTCCGACCGAAAAATTGAGAACCTGCTCTCAATCTTTTGCTGGCTGGAATTCCGCCAGCAAAAGTCCAATGGAGCATACAAACGGTCGCATTCTCCGACCAAAAGCTCTCATCGGACTTTTGCTGGCGGAATTTCCGATCGTGTGTACGCGGCAATAGAGAGGAAATCTTCCAATGGGGACACTAGTTCTGGTGACCTGGGGTCCCCAAGGAATTCCCTTAATTTGCAGAGATTTTCGCCCACTTCCTGTTTGGCTATGGGACAGGAAGTGAAATTAAATCTCTGCAATGTAAAACAGACGGGAAAAAAAAAAGGACAGAAGTGATAACCCTCCCTTACTCTATCCAATTTGTCTATAGTTCTACTTTAACCACTTGCCGCCCGCCAGCTGTCATATAACGGCCAGGCGCGCGGCTCTCGCTCTGGGAGGGCGTCATATGACCTTCCCGGCCAACTAGGGGGCGCGCACACGCTGCCAGCAGCACTCACTGGGGACCGGATGCGCGTGCCCGGCGGCTGCAATTACCACCGGGCACCTGCGATTGCCCAGTAACAGAGCAGGACCGTGCATCTGTGTGTGTAAACACACAGATTCACATCCTGTCAGGGGAGAGGAGACCGATGGTGTGTTTCCAGTACAGAGGGATACCGATCGGTCTCCTCCCCCTTGAGAGTCCCCTTCCCCCACAGTTAGAATCACTCCCTAGGAAACATAATTAACCCCTTGATCACCCCCTAGTGTTAACCCCCTTCCCTTCCAGTCCCATTTATACAGTAATCAATGCATTTTTATAGCACGGATCGCTGTATAAATGTGAATGGTCCCAAAAATGTGTCAAAAGTGTCCGATATGTCCACTGCAATATCGCAGTCACAATAAAAATCGCAGATCGCCACCATTACTAGTAAAAAAAAATAATAAAAATTCTATAAATCTATCCCCTATTTTGTAGACGCTATAACTTTTGTGCAAACCAATCAATATACGCTTATTGCTATTTTTTTACCAAAAATATGTAAAAGAATACGTATCGGCCTAAACTGAGCAAATTTGTTTTTGAAAAAAAAAGAAAATTGGATATTTATTATAGCAAAAATTAAAAAATATTGTTTTTTTTTTCAAACTTGTCCCTCTTCTTTTGTTTATAGCGCAAAAAATAAATACCGCAGAGGTGATCAAATACCACCAAAAGAAAGCTCTATTTGTGGGGAAAAAATAAAAACAATTTAATTTGGGTTGAGTGTTGTATGACCGCGCAATTGTCATTTAAAGTGTGACAGCGATGAAAGCTGAAAGATGGCTTGGGCAGGAAGGGAGTGAAAGTGCCCTGTATTGAGGTGGTTAATTAAACAAGCTGAAGTTAGAAGCTGATTGGCTACCATGCACAGCTGCACCAGATATTGCACTCTCCAGTTTTAGTAAATCAACCCCTATGTTTCCTGTGCTGGGATGTACAGGATATTCAGACATCTGATAATCAAAAGCTTTTTATTTGTCCCACTTGGAAAAGATCGTGTGGGAAGATAGTGGCTCTTAATTAGCTATGCCCTCTGGAACTGGGAGGAAGGATTTAGCTCTCAGGATAATTGCCATTCTTTGATCTAAACACAGAATTTACTTTACAGAGGCAGATAAACACAGGCCAGCTTCTGCATGTTGTAAATATAATGCATGTGATTCCACAAAGATGATGCAAACCTCATTCACATTTGTGAAAACTTACCACTGGTCCTCGTGTTCCCCGCGACCCTTTGAGGCCCCATTTGCCCTGCTCTCCCCGATCACCGATGCTTCCAATTTCTCCAACTGGCCCCATTTGTCCTTTTTCTCCCTGTGGACAGAAGTGATGCGATAGTTATGGTGAGGTTTGAGATTTTTTCATAGGCTTCCTTTCATGAAAGGACTTTGCAGTGTAGAAATCAATAAGTTCACATCTGTAGTATTTTGGTGCCATTTTGCATTTGTGTCTACATGGCACAACATGGAAGTAAGAAATCAACAAATATTTTTGCAGGTGTTGATGAGGCAGGGCCATGTTAATAAATTTTTTTTTTTTACTTTTAGAAAGCATCTCTTCCTACCTGTAAAAAAAAGCATCCCTACAAATTGAAAATTGTAGTTGCATTTCCTAGGGGACTAAGTGTAGGTAGTATATACCAAATAATGCCCCTGTGTCTCATGTGAATTAAAAATGAAGGGTATAGCAGGGGTCTCAAACTGGTGGCCCTCCAACTGATGCAAAACTACAAGTCCCATGAGGCATTGCAAGGCTGACAGTTACAAGCATGACTCTCATAGGCAGAGGCATGATGGGACTTGTAGTTCCGCAACAGCTAGAGGGCCGCCAGTTTGAGACCCCTGGTATAGAGGGTAAAGACAGCAGCTGTACAAGTGTAGGAGTCAGAGTGGTTGACATCTCCCCCCCCGCCCCAAACTGCTGTTTGACCATGCTGCTCACAAGGAGACAGATGTCCAACTAGATGTAAGTGGCAGCAAACCCAGAGAGGGGGCAGTGACAACACTGCAAAGTGTGGCGTACAATTGTATTCAGACCCCTTTACTCTGATACCCCTAACTAATATCTAGTGGAACCAATTGCCTAATTATTACCTAATTAGTAAATAGAGTCCACCTGTGTGTCATTTAATCTCAGTATCAATAAAGCTGTTCTGTGAAGCCCTCAGAGGTTTGTTAGAGAACTTAGTGAACAAACAGCATCATAAAGGCCAAGGAACACACCTGCATGTCGGGAATAACGTTGTGGAGAAGTTTAAAGCAGGGTTAGGTTATAATAATAAAAAAAAAAAAAAAACAAGCTTTGAACATCTCACAGAGCACTGTTCAATCATTCATCTAAAATGGTAAGAGTATGGCACAACTGCAAACCTACCAAGACATGGCCGTCCACCTAAACTGACAGGCTGGGCAAGGAGAGCATTAATCAGAAAAGCAGCCAAGAGGCCCATGGTAACTCTTGAGGAGCTGCAGAGATCTACAGCTCAGGTGGGAGAATATGTCTACAGGACAACTATTAGTCGTACACTCCACAAATCTGACCTTTATGAAGAGTGGCAAGAAGAAAACCATTGTTGAAAGAAAGCCATAAGAAGTCCCATTTGCAGTTTACGAGAAGCCTAAAAGCAAAACGCTATGTGTGGTGGAAAACAAACACTGCACATCACCCTGAACACACCATCCCCACCGTGAAACATGGTGGTGGCAGCATGATGTTGTGGGGATGCTTTTTTTCAGCAAGGATAGGGAAGCTGGTCAGAGTCGATGGGAAAATGGATGGAGCCAAACACAGAGAAATCTTAGAAGAAAACCTGTTAGAGTCTGCAAAAGACTTGAGACTGGGGCGGAGATTCACCTTCCAGCAGGACAAGGACCCTAAACATACAGCCAGAACTACAATGGAATGGTTTAGATCAAAGCATATTCATGTGTTAGAATGGCCCAGTCAAAGTCCAGACCTAAATCCAATTGAGAATCTGTGAAAAGACTTGAAAATTGCTGTTCACAGAAACTCTCCATCCAATATGACAGAGCTTGAGCTATTTTGCAAAGAAGAATGGGCAACAGTGGCACTCTCTAGATGTGCAAAGCTGGTAGAGACATTCCCAAAAAGACTTGTAGCTGTAACTGCAGCAAAAGGAGGTTCTACAAAGTATTGACTCAGGGGGGCTGAATACAAATACATTTGTACACTTTTCAGATCTTTATTTGTAAAAAATGTAGAAAACCATTTATCATTTTCCTTCCACTTCACAATTATTTGCCACTTTGTGTTGGTCTATCACATAAAAACCCAATAAAATACATTTAAGTTTTTGGTTGTAACATGACAAAATGTGGAAAATGTCAAGGGGTATGATTATTTTTTCAAGGCACTGTATAATTTATTGTTCTGCTAGAAGTAAAGAAATCACCTTTCTGCCTGGACGACCTCTTATCCCTGGATTTCCTTGTTTGCCCTCTAGACCCTGTTTGCTCATAAAAGAGAAATTCAATGATTAATGATTAAACTTTAAAATATTAGTAAATCACAACAGTAAAAAAATAAAGGACTGAAGGTAACTAAACATTTCTTAAAAACAGGATTTTAATATTCACGCAAAAAATTCCCATTGTGCAGCATTAAGGAAAAACAACTCCAGCCTGCATTTTATGAATGGCTTGTAAAAAGTAGGTGCTGTAGGTATCTGATCTCTGCTATATACAGACCCCGAAACCCTAGTGCACACGGGCTGAATGTTGGGCAGCATTGGCCGGTTAAATAGAAACTGGCAAACATTTGGCACATGGGTACAGCCTCCGGTCTGACAGAGGGCGGCCGTTCGCAGGGGAATGACTGAAAAAAGGTCTGCCGACCGACTTCCGGTCAGCGCTTTCAGCCAACGGCTGAGAGCGTTGACCGATGTGTTCTGGCGGGGGGGGGGGGGGGCTGTCCCACTGTCAGAACACAATAGAACAGCAGGGGAAATTGCTGTACTAAAATCGGATTGTTAGTACATCGGCTTTGACCTGAGCTGCCAGCTTTCTTTCCGTTCAGCCTGCTGGTTTGAACGAAATAAAACTGGTAGTCTGTACCATTTTGGGCTGTAAAATAAACATTTGCCAACGAGTACAAATCCTCATAGAGGTCTATGTGATTATTGTATATTTATGGTGCATTAGATAAGGGAAACCAAAGCTTCTGCTCGTAAAACTGCAGAAAACCTACTTACAGGTAATCCCATTATGCCAAGTCCTCCGACAGATCCCTGGATTCCTGCTATCCCGGCCTCTGCCTTTTCACCAGTCTCTCCTTGAAGGCCAGCATCTCCTGGTTCTCCCTTCAAAACAAATTTGAGCACTTATGTACATGCTGCACTTACTAAGAGTTGAAGGAAAAAAAGACACAAAGTTGCAGTTGCTCCAGAGCTTAGTAAATGAGCAGAAGCTCTGCTGACTTCCAACATCCAATCATGTGCATTTTTTATTATCCTTGCAAGTGATTGGATATTTTTTGCACGGAGAACCTTTAGCTCATTTACTAAGTTGTGGAGCAACTGCACTTTGCACAGTGCACAGTCTATTTGACTTTAATAAATCAAGCCCATTGCATAATATAACAAATGTCATATGAAGACAGACATGATGGCATGAGTTTACCTTTGGGCCATCTTTTCCCTGGACACCTTCTTCCCCTGGTGGACCTGGTTCCCCCTGTTTAGTGCAAAAAAAAAGATGTATTGTTAACACAAGCCAAACGTATTTGAATGGTTTAGGGTTAGTTAACATAACTCTAACATTGAACTTCTCTTAGGCTGCTTTCACACTGGGGCGGTGCGGGGGCGGCGACGGTAAAGCAGCGCTATATTTAGCGCTGCTTTACCATCGTTTTTACCCGCGGTATGCGGCCGCTAGCGGGGTGGTTTTAACCCCCGCTAGCGGCCACAAAAGGGTTAAAAACCTCCGCAAAGCGCCGCTGCAGCGGCGGTTTGCGGGCGGTATCCCCGCGGTTTCCCATTGATTTCAATGGGAAGGAGAGGTATAGGAGCGGTAAATACACCGCTCCTTCACCGCTCCAAAGATGCTGCTAGCAGGACTTTTGTTGCGGTCCTGCTAGCGCACCGCTCCAGTGTGAAAGCCCGCCGGCTTTCACACTGGAGTGAATGGGGTCGGTTTTTTTCAGGCGGTATACAGGCGCTATTTTTAGCGCTGTACCGCCTGAAAACCGCCCCAGTGTGAAAGGGGCCTTACAGTATTTGTTTCCCTTTTGGACTGTTTAATATACCATTGGAAGTATTTTGTTATATCTTTTTAGTACGTTAAAAAAAAAAGTTGATCATGGAAGAAATGTAGAGCTGTCATATGTCCTCTGCACACTTCCTGTGTTATCTTAAAGAGCCCTCCTAGTTCTTATCTATTACAGAATTATTATGCCCTGTACACACGATAGGATTTTCCGACAACAAAGGCCATGGGATTTTTTCCGACGGATGTTGGCTCAAACTTGTCTTACATACACACGGTCACACAAAGTTGGTCGGTAATTCCGAACGTCAAGAACGCCGTGACGTACAACACATACGGCGAGCCGAGAAAAAATAAGTTCAATAGCCAGTGCTGCTCTTCTGTTTGATTCCGAGCGGAATTCGGAATTGTGTACACACGAACGGATTTTGTTGTCGGAAAATTTGAGAACCAGATCTCAAATTTTGTGTGATGGAAATTCCTATGGAAAATGTGTGATGTAGCCTACATACGGTCGAAATTTCTGACAACAAGGTCCTATCACACATTTCTTATTGAAAAATCCTATTGTGTGTGCAGGGCATTAACCTTTATGCTGTGGAGATCTGAGAGTAGGAGTGGTTGAGTAATTTAGCCAAAAACACTGAGCAGGGCTGACACCACCCAGTCCACAAATGTGCTGTGTGCTGTCAGCCCACAACAGAGCTTAAGAGCTGAGTGCATTTCTGGCAGAGCAACAGGTATTTTCCTGTACTTGCAAAGGATAAACACAGGACGTATGCAAGTATTGCAGATATGTACTGCACGTGTCTTAATTTATCTTGCCTTGACATATGCTTTAAATTCCAATTCATGGCACATGCTGGAGAGTTAAACCACCTGACACATTCAAAAATAGGATTGGGACTCTTTTGGTCACATCTTTGCCCTTGGGTTCCTGGGACCATGCTGTGACCATTTTAAGAGTGTTTCTCTTTTCCTATTGGATCTGTGTTAGTTATTGTACATTATGGAGAATACATCAGGTGGAACTGAGCCATCCAAAACTCTCAGCGGACAGGAATTACAGCAAGAAGATCTCAGTGTTGAAGAATCCAAGACATATAAAAAGCCAGCCAAGTAGGCTCCCTTTAAAGCTTACATATTACTTAAAAGTGGGCTGATTCTTTAGAAACTAATAGGGCTTGTTGAAATTTGTGTTATTGACAGGCAGTGAGGAGGTATTATGTTACCTGCTCTTTGCCTGTTTCAACCCCTAAAAACTTGCAACCACAAACAAACATAAAGGGCACAGCATGTTGCAGTAAAGTGCTTTATTCAAGGTAAAAAGTTAGGTACAGTTGCTGTCCATGCAAGTGAAACAGGCCATTGTAAGGCTTCAAAAATGAAACAAATCCACCCGAGAGATAGCAGCAACTTTAGGAGTTGCCAAATCAACAGTTTGGTACATTCTGAGGAAAGAAGAACACACTTGTGAGCTCAGCAACATAAAAAGGCCTGGACATCCACAGAAGACAGTGGTGGATGATCGCAGGATCCTCTCTATGGTAAAGGAAAAACCCATTCACAACATTCAGACAAGCGAAGGACACTCTCCAGGAGGTGGGCGTATCATTGTTAAAGTCTACAATCGAGAGAAGACTTCATGAGAGCAAATACAGAGGGTTAACCACAAGGTGCAAACCATTCATATTCCTGAAGAATAGAAAAGCCAGATTAGACTTTGCCAAAAATATCTACAAAGGCCAGACCAGTTCTGGAAAAGCATTCTTTGGACGGATGAAACTAAGATTAATCTATACCAGAATGACAGGAAGAAAAAAAGCGTGGAGAAGTCTTGGAACAGCTCATGATCCAAAGCACACAACATCATCTGTAAAACATGGTGGAGGCAGTTTGATGGCATGGGCATGCATGGCTTCCAGTGGCACTGGGTCATTGGTGTTTATTGATGATGTGACAGAAGACAGAAGCAGCCGGATGAATTCTGCAGTGTTTAGAGATATACTGTCAGCCCAGATTCAGCAAAAATGCATCAAAGTTGATTGGACGGCGCTTCACAGTACAGATGGACAATGAACCTAACTGTATAAACCATAACTTATTTACCAACTTATAAACTAACTTAAAGGACACGACTACATGAGTTTGCAGGTTTTAAAATGTAGGATGTAAGACCTCATTATGATAGATTTTGTGTGTAATTAGCTATATTGATTATTGTTCTAATGGTTACAGATGTAGATAAAATAGAACATGATAGGAGTGGTTTCCCTCTATACAAGCTAATCACGGATCATTCTAAACAAGCAAATGAGTGCACCTGTGGTTAGAAACTTATGCAATGACCTTTTTTAATGCTTCCCAGCTTGCTCAATTAAAAAGCAGAGTTTAGTAATGCACATGAAGAAATATCTTGAATGCAGATTTTTAGATCGATATGATGTGGGTGTTGCGTTTTTTTAAGGGTATGACATAAAATTGTAATCTTAGGTTACAGTTACATTTCGATTACATTTTTGTATTAACCTCCCTGGCGGTATGATTATGTCTGTAATTTTGTGCTGAAAGCGGTACAATTATTTTGCATGGAAATTTGGCGTTTTTATATTGTAGGCATGCAATCCTTATGAATAACTCACTTAAATCTGTCCAAACCAGAGTCTAGTAGACATCCCGGGTATGATAAAGTTTGAAACACAAAATCATAAATTATCCACTTCCATACCGGGCCTATTTTGGCCTATTTTCCTTCATATAAACATCATCATTTTTTTGCTAGAAAATTACTCAGAACCCCCAAACATTGAGTACGTTTTTTTTAGCAGACACCCTAGGGAATAAAATGGCGGTCATTGCAACTTTTTATCTCACACGGTATTTGCGCAATAATTTTTCAAACGCCTTTTTTTGGGAAAAAAACGGTTTCATGAATTAAAAAATAAGAAAACAGTAAAGTTAGCCCAATTTTTTTATATAATATGAAAGATGATGTTACGCCGAGTAAATAGATACCAAACATGTCACGCTTTAAAATTGCGCACAACCGTGGAATGGCGCCAAACTTCGGTACTTAATAATCTCCATAGGCGACGCTTTAATATTTTTTACTGGTTACCAGTTTAGAGTTACGGAGGAGGTCTAGAATTGTTGCACGCGCTCTAACGCACGCGGCGATACCTCACATGTGTGGTTTGAGCAGCGTTTACATATGCGGGCGGGACTTGCGTGTGCGTTAGCTTCTGATCGCGAGCTACAGGGGACAGGGGCGTTTTAATTTTTTTTTTTTATTTATTTATTTTTATTTTACTTTAATTTTTTTTATTTTTACACTTTTAAAAAAAAAAAAATTTTTGGATCACTTTTATTCCTATTACAAGGAATGTAAACATCCCTTGTAATAGGAATGTATGTGACAGGTCCACTTTATGGAGAGATGTGGGGTCAATAAGACCCCACATCTCTCCTCCAGGCTGGAAAGCATGAGATCGGTAAATTTTTTTTTTACCGATCTCATGCTGACAGCCGCGATCGCGGCTTTGTTTACTTCCGGGTACCGGGCGTGACGTCATAACGTCGCGCCCGGGCCTCCGACGGTCATAGAGATGACTGGTGACCATCTGGTCACCGGAAATCTCTATGCTCGTCATCCGGCGGCGAGCGATTCTTTCTCCGGGCCCCCGATGGCACGGGAGAGCCCGGAGAAGCACCGGATGGCGGCGGGAGGGGGGGGACGTCCCCTCCCGCTGCCTATAAGAACGATCAGGCGGCGGAACTGCCACTATGATCGTTCTTATGGTGCACAGAATCGCCGGCCGGTAAAAATGATATCTGAATGATGCCAGTAGCTGCACGCATCATTCAGATATCACCACTCAAAGTCAAGGACGTCATATGACGTCCTTGGTCGGCAAGTGGTTAAAATAAAATAAAAATATATATAAAAATTATTCAATAATGTAATCAAATCAAAAACACTGAAATTTGCTCAGTTGCAGAATAGTCGCAAATTTAGTGTTTGATGATGAATTGTGATTCTAATTTATTATCGCTGTTTTCTAGCTGGTCTAAAACCACTTTTGACATAAAGGGACACTTTTTGGTTGCTATGGACAATCTCCAGTTTCCAGGCAGAAAAAAAATCTATTTATTATATAAAATGACATGCAGGGCACTGGGCAGACCACTAGGGACAAAGGGGATGTGCATTTTTTGTATACAGTACTGTAATCTGTAAGATTACAGTACTGTATGTGTACTGTGTTTTTAAACTTTTTTGAATTGGCGCCGATCTCCGCTCCCGTGCGTCGTAACGTCGCAGGGAACGAAGATCAGCGGTACTCAGCACTGTGTGAATCGAGCGAGCAGACGGCTCGCTCACACAGCGGGGAGAAATCACAGGATCCAGGGGACAAGGTAAGTAACTTCCCCCTGTATCCTGTAATGCAAGCCCGAGTCTGGCTCTGGGTTACCGCTTTTGGTACTGAAGATCCCGCCCCGAGCCAGACTCGGGATTACCGCCAGGGAGGTTAATAATCGCATTATACATTATTTATAAAAGCTGGTTTGAGACATTTTGAGTCTTTTTATACAGATACTTCTGGAACTTCTACTGGGGTAAGCGTGGAAACCGCTAGATAAAATATTTGAATGGGACTAGAGGGACTGATGTGATTGGCTCTGTATATGTATTTTGGAGAATGCCACATTATAAGTCAGCACTATACAGTATAAATATGGGAAACAAACACTATTATAAACTTCAGGCTTGAAGTGCCTTGGAATTTACAAGCAAGGGCATAAATCTGTCAGGAGGCCAAAAGTCATTTGAGTAGCCCAGATCAGCTGCTCCCCATATGGCAACCACTGTGAAAACCATATAATACAATGTAAATAAGACAATGCAAAAGCTATCCTTATATTACAAGGGACCCACAACACAATGAACTTACCCGTATGCCTGGCTCCCCCGGTGCCCCAACATTTCCCATAGGCCCATCGTCTCCCTGAAATCAAATAAAAATTAACTGTGTGCTAATTTAGCAAAGATAATCTCCACCATTCCACTTTGTTAAAATAAATCTAAAGCCAAAACTTTGTTGTTGTTTTTTTCATTTTGGATAGAGTAGAAAATATATAAAATCCTTTACAAGTTTTTTTTTTTATTCTCATCTGTACACAATTGGGGAAATTTCCCTTCACTTCCTATCCTGTAAATACAAAAGGAAATGAAAGGAAATCTCTCCTAAATTAGGGAATTTCCCTCTTAGACAATTGTCACTAGGACACGTATCTCCATCGCCCCCTCTATTCAATTCTATTAAACTCAAAAGCAAACATTTATCATATTGCAGCTTATCAATTCTTAGATGTGGTGGGTGCATTCATTTTCTTTTTATGGCTTTTTTTCCTCATTTTCATCTGGTGATCCTGCCAGCAATTCTGTTGTTTTTCAACAGAGCAAACTCTCTTGCAGATGTAGAAATCAGAGACAAACCATTTATTACTGACAGGAGTGCTTAAAATGGTCAGCTTTTGTTTCTTTATTTACCGTTATCCTCTTCCATATGATTCCTTCAGTTTGGATTTCCTCTTCTCTTTCTGCCTCAAAGAAGTAAAAGCTTATCTCCCCAGTAGGAGAGCAAATAAAAAAAACACTGACAGAGGGCTTAAGCATCCCTACTCTATTCAAAACCAAAAAATTGCTTCAGATATCCTGAACTCTTTTTAGCAATTTCCCATGTCCTAAATACGATTGTGTCTGTAAACTGTATCCTGAAAAAATTGGTCAGCCCAAAAAATGTCTGCTTCCCCTGTGTGTAGGCCAGACTTTCTCAACCTTTTCAACATGGAGGAACCATTGAAATAACCTTTTGGGCTCAGGGAACCCCTGTTAAAAATTGCTATAGCTACAACTTATGATACATCAGTGGGATAGTCAATGTAAGTGCTCCTTACATCTGTGGTCTTGGGGAAGAATTTCCCCCTACAGGTAGCTAAAAAGATCATTGGTGTCACTGGGAACTTATCTGAGAGGCAAAAACTGGTCATTGTTTAAGGAACCCCTAGCAACCATTGGAGGAACCCTTGGGTTCCACAGAAACCTGGTTGAGAAACCCTGGTGTAGGCAATGTGTACAATTTCAGACCACACTAATATTCACCTTAATTCCAGGATCTCCTTGAGCTCCAGTGTCCCCCTCAGACCCAAATGGTCCCTAGAAAACACAAATTAAAAGTAAATATTAAGGTTAGCAGAACAAAATGATTATTATTATGGAAAGATACCACTAACAAAAAAATCTTGGCTATGCAACTATGAGAAAGTAAGCAGTTACATAGTTACATAGTTAGTCAGGTTGAAAAAATACACAAGTTCAGCTAGTTCAACCATAAAAATAAAAAATAAAATACAAAAATAACATCACACAATCCAATATACTCAATCCTATACCCACAGTTGATCCAGAGGAAGGCGAAAAACCCCAGCAGAGCATGATCCACTTTGCTACAGCAGGGGAAAAATGTCTTCCTGATCCCCTGAGAGGCAATCGGATTTTCCCTTTTTTAAAGCAATGTACTGAGCTGGCCAGAACCACCTCTGGAGGGAGACTATTCCACATTTTCACAGCTCTTACTGTGAAGAAACCTTTCCGTATTTGGAGATGAAATCTCTTTTCCTCCAAACGTAAAGAGTGCCCCCTTGTCCTCTGTGATGACCGTAAAGTGAATAACTTAACACCAAGTTCACTATATGGACCCCTTATATATTTATACTGTTGATCATATCCCCCTTATTCTCCTCTTCTCAAGAGAGAATAAATTTAGTCTGTCTAATCTTTCCTCATAGCTGAGCTCCTCCATGCCTCTTATCAGTTTGGTTGCTCTTTTCTGCACTTTCTCCAGTTCCCCCATATCCTTTTTGTGAACTGGTGCCCAAACCTGAACAGCATATTCCAGATGAGGTCTTACTAATGATTTGTACAGGGGCAAAATTATATCTCTCTCTCTGGAGTCCATACCTCTCTTAATGCAAGAAAGGACTTTGCTCGCTTTGGAAACCGCAGCTTGGCATTGCATGCTATTATTGAGCTTATGATCTACCAAAACCCCCAGATCCTTCTCCACTACGGATCCCCCCAGTTGGACTCCCCCTAGTATGTATGATGCATGCATATTCTTAGCCCCCAAGTGTACATTTATCAACATAAAACCAATTAGACGGAGCATTTAGGTCGGCTTGTAAACTGGAGACCTCCTGTAAGGACGTTATTCCACTGCATAGTTTGGTGTCATCTGCAAAGACTGAAATTGTACTTTTAAGCCCAAACCCTCATATAATTTCTAAAGATATTAAAAAGTAAGTTTCTGCTGTTAAGTTTCTTTAGCTAACTCATAGTGCTCTGGAAATCCTTTGTTGTGTATTAAATGTTTATTTGTAAAACAAATAATATATTATTACATACATATATTATACCAGGGGTAGGCAACCTTTTGAGCACAGAGCGTGCCGATTTTACAACAAAAAAATGGCACACTCTCAATCACCAAAAGGATTTTTTATAAAGTAAATGCGGTAAACTACTTCAGTAGTGAGAAATTAACATCCTGCACTCTCACGCCTCAGATCAGCCCCAATTAATGCACCTTCACACCTCAGATCGCTGTCCCTCCTGCAAATCTGTTTCACTCTGTACCACCATGCTCATCTCCCCCACCACTGTAACCCCCTGCACATCTGCCCCATTATTGTACCCCACTGATCATCTGCCCTATCACTGTAACCTCCTGCTCATCTGCTTCACCACTGTACCCCACTGCTCATCTGCCCCACCACTGTACCCCACTGCTCATCTGCCCCACCACTGTACCCCACTGCTCATCTGCCCCACCACTGTAACCCCCTGCACATCTTCCCCACCACTGTACCCTACTGCTCATCTGCCCCATCACTGTAACCCCCTGCTCATCTGCCCCACCATTGTAACCCCATGCTCATCTGCCCCACCACTGTAACCCCTGTACATCTGCCACGCCACTGTACCACCCTGCTCATCTGCCCCACCAATGTACCCTCTTTCTCTTCTGCCCCACCAATGTACCCCCTTTCTCATCTGCCCCACCACTGTAACCCCCTGCACATCTGCCCCACCACTGTACCTCCCTGCACATCTGCTCTACCTCCATGCTCTTCTGTCTCACCGCTGAACCATCTTCTCATCTGTCCTAACACTGAATTTATCTGCTAATCTGCCCCACCACTGTAACCCCTTTTCTCATCTGCCCCATCACTGTACCTCCTGCACATCTGTGCCACCTCTGTTCCCCCTGCTCTTCTGCCCCACCACTGTAACCCCCTGCTCATGTGTTTCACAAATGTACCTCCTTTCTCCTCTGCACCCCTCTGCACATCTGCCTCAAATCTGTACCCCCCTGCTTCTCTGCCCCACTGATCTAACCCCCTGCGCATCTGTCCTACCACTGCCCAAACACTGAACCACCCCTGCTCATCTTTCCCACCACTGTTATCCCCTTCTCATCTGGCCCAACACTGAATCCCCCCTGCTTATCTGCCCCATCACTGTACCCCCCTGCTTTTCTGTCCCACTGCTGAACCCCCTTCTCATCCTTCCCACCACTGTACCTACTGCACATCTGCCCCACCACTGTACCCCCTTGCTCCTTTGTCCCACCAATGTAACCCCCCTGCTCATCTGCCCCATCAATGTACCCCCTTTTCTCATCTGCCCCACCACTGTACCCCCTGCTCATCTGGCCCAACACTGAACCCCCTGCTCATCTGGCCCAACACTGAACCCCCCTGCTCATCTGGCCCAACACTGAACCCCCTGCTCATCTGCCCCAACACTGTACCCCCTGCTCTTCTGTCCCACTGCTGAACCCCCTTCTTATCTCTTCCACCACTGTACCTCCCTGCACATCTACCCCACCGTTTTACCCTCCTGCTCATATGTCCCACCTCTGAACCCCTCCTGCTCATTTTCCCCACTGCTGTACCCTCTTCTCATCTATGATATGTGTGATATGCAGAGTGGTAAAAAGGAAGACGAGATGAGACACATCTACCTGTCCTGGCACACTCATCCTGCTGATCCAACTCTCGCATCCAGCCCACTTGCTTGTATGTGATGTCACAAACAAGCATCTGGAATGGATGCGCAATGATGAGCTCAGGTCAGGGGCATTTTCTGAGCAGGATCATAAGTTGGGCCCCCACAGCTGAGAAAAAGTGCGGCGCTCTGCACCACAAGAAAAATAGGGTGTGATTTTCATTGCGCTGAATACTGGCTATGGCTTAAAGGGACACAGAGTGCCGGGGTTCAGTAGTAAGTGACACAAAAGTCCAGGAATAATTTCAACAAAGTTCCCAGAAGCTCAACAGTAATTCCACAAACTGTGACCTGATTGTGGTTTTCTCAATCACAGTGAAATCCCTTCTTTCTGCGATTGGTAGTGGCAACCAAGTGAGTCATCTTCCTCCAGATGGTGGGCGGGGCTAGCAGGACTGTGATTGGCTTTAGCAGTGGCCAATAACAGTCCTCCTCCTGCTGGAAACAGGGACCACCCCCCCCCCCCAGCAGAACTGCACCCAATCTCTTCCCCATCACAAAAGCTGACAATCGCAGCTACAGCAAAGTTAGAGAACCAATGTTTCCCATATTTTACAATGTGCCTGCCCTTCAGTGCAGGTGCGGTGTGGGGAACTCTGAAATTGGAATGCATTAGTGTCTCACTGACATTTCTCTGCACTGCTCTGCTGATCGGGAGGGAGGGAGTCGAGTGCTGGCAAAAGAGGCTTCGTGTGCCGCTCGCGGCACCAGTTACGGGGGTTGCTTACCCCTGTATTATACTATGTATACACTACCATGCAAATGTTTTAGGCAAGTAAATTCAGAATGCTTTCAGAAATAGAAGTGTCTATAGTTTATTTCTATCAGTTAAATGGAAAGTGAGTGAACAGAAGAGAAATTCAAATCAAACCAATATTTGGTGTGACCTCCCTTTGCCTTTAACCCAGCATCAATTCTTCTACAGTAGGTACACTTGTTCAAAGTTTTTGAAAGAACTTGGCAGGTAGGTTGTTCCAAACATGTTGGAGAACTAACCATAGATCTTCTGTGGATGTAGGCTGTCTCAGATCCTTCTGTCTCTTCATGTAATCCCTGACAGACTCGATGATGTTGAGATCAAGGCTCTGTGGAGGACAAACCATTACTTCCAGGACTTTCTTGTTCTTCTTTACGCTGGAGATGGTTCTTAATGACATTGGCTGTATGTTTGGGGTCATTGGCCTGCTGCAGGATAAATTTGAGGCCAATCACACACCTCCCAGAAGGTATGGCATGATGGATAAGTAAAATGTTGACTCATCAGTCCAGAGCACCGGCTACCATTTTTCTGCACCCCAGTTTCTATGTTTTTGTGCATAGTTGAGTCGCTTAGCCATGTTTCCATGTCAGAGGCATAACTTTTTGGCCGCAATTCTATGAAGATCACTTCTGGCCAGATTTCACTGGACAGTAGATGGGTGTACCTCACTGGTTTCTGATGGCACTGCTGGACATCGTCCGATGTTGAAGAGAAGAAAGCATGATGTGTCTCTTATCTGTTGCATTAAGTTTCCTTGGTCGACCACTGCGTCTACAGTCCTCAACATTGCCTGTTTCTTTCTGCTTCTTCAAAAGAGCTTGAGCAGCACATTCTGAAACCCCAGTCTGCTGTGAAATCTTTGCCAGGCAGAGAGCTTGCTGATTCAATATAACTACCGTGTGTCTTGTTGCTGTGCTCAGCCTTGCCATGGTGTACAGTAGGACCAGTGACAAGAAACGGTCTTCCACAACCTCACCTTTGTAGCAGAGTTTGGATGTTCCTCACCCAGTTTTAGGTCTCCTACACAACTGTTTCTGTTTAACTAACTTGTTAAATTCTTTATCAGATTTTACGTCATATAGGGATTATCGGGGCCTACAGGCTTCCACAAAACAACAAAACAGCATGGCAAGGAGCATGGTTCACATACAGAAATTCTGTTTAAATTAATGAATGTGTTTCAACCTACATATTGATGATCCTTAGCACCTGCTTGGTATAATTCAGGGGTCTTCAAACTATGGCCCTCCAGTTGTTCAGGAACTACAATTCCCATCATGCCTAGTCATGTCTGAGAATGTTCGAGTTTTACAATGCCTCATGGGATGTGTAGTTCCGCAACAGCTGGAGGGCCGTAGTTTGAGGATCCCTGGTATAATTGGTTAATCATATTCCTGACTCTAATCCTAAAAAATGTCTGTCTTTGTGCAAGTGTATAAACGTGTAAGAACCGATGCTGGTTTGAAGCCAAAGGGTAGTCACCAAATATTGATTTGATTTAGATCTTTCTTCTGTTCGCTCACTTTGCATTTTGCAAACTGATAATAATAAACAATAAAAATATATATTTTACAAAGCGGTATTACTTTACAGCATTTTGTCACATCTGCCTAAAACTTTTGTGGGGAAAAACAGTAAATAAAAAAAAAAATGTAGCATCTACAATTGCTACATAGGTCATGATTTAAAGTGGTTGTAAACACTTACAGACCACTTTTACCTACAGGTAAGCCTAGATTGAGGCTCACCTGTAGGTGCAAGAAATATCTCCTAAACCTACATGGTTTAGGAGATATTTGCAAAAGACAGGCACCGATGTCTACGGCGCATGTGTCGTAGACAGCGGCGAGCAGGCGCACTGAGTGTGCCGTTAGTGATGGCTCCCACGTGCATGCACGAACTTGACGTCATCGCGGCTCAGGCCAATCACAGCGCCGGAGCCGCGATACCCGGAAGGAAGATGGATGCTTCGTGGAAGAGGGGACAGCGGTGACAGGCTCCTGTGTCAGGTAAGTGACACATAATGGGCTACTATGCGATGCATAGTAGCCCATTATGCTTT
>CM053032.1:236649433-236671001 GCA_028564925.1 Lithobates sylvaticus
AGATGAACGATGCCTGCACACTCCAGGTTCAAGCCCCACCTTCCAAGTGGACATAGAGTTAGAATAAAAAATTGCTGAAGGAAGCGAGGCTGTGCCCGAAGATGGTGGGGCTTGAACCTGCGCAGGCGCCGTTCATCTTCAGACACTTTCAGAGTCTCCTTGTCCTCCGTACTGCGCAATACGGGGTGGACACTATCCGATGGGGGGACAGTTTTTGGCAGAACACCCCCACAGCAAGCAGCCTGTATGTCCATTCACATACGGAGCCTCAGCGGGGCTCCGCCCTCACTGTCTCCTGATTGGCTCACTGGCTGTGATTGACAGCAGCGGGAGCCGCTGCCAATAGCCAAACAGGAGTGCGATGAAGGTAAAAAACCTTGTGTCTACCAATGAGTTGATAGAGTGAAAGATCCTGTGTAGGCGACAGAAATACATATAAGCTGATAAGAAGTAATTATTAAACGAGCATAAAGACTTATCTTATAGGGTTGCAAAGTTATTAACCCATTGCTTAGATGGAAGGTCTAAAGCAGGGGTCTCAAACTGGCGGCCCTCCAGCTGTTGCTAAACTACAAGTCCCATCATGCCTCTGCTTGTGGGAGTCATGCTTGTAACTGTCAGCCTTGCAATGCCTCAATGGACTTTGTAGTTTCCCACAGCTGGAGGGCCACCAGTTTGAGACCCCCTGGTCTAGAGTAACAATGAATGTATAATCTGGGAGTTGCATAGTCTATTAGGATTGTTTTTTTGTTTTTTTAAATGTAATTTTAGTTGTTTGGTGGGTATGTATTTTGTGTATCAGTATTGGTATAAATTGTAAATTTAAAAAAAAACTTTCTCTAATAAAAAAAGTATCTGATTTAAAAAAATAAAAAATATTGTGCCTTTACAACTACTTTAAGTTATTCATTGTATCTCTGTAGCCCTCCTATTCCGATTGATTGAAATATGATTTATGCCCAATTCATCTTGGTGCTGCCGACTAATGCAGATTGATTGATAATTTTCTGGCTTGACAGATTGAATCCAAACTAAATCAACTCTAATTTAATCAGAATGGAAGTTATGTCTATTTGATTGGTTTCTGATTCAGTTGTTTCGATCAAATCGCACATTGGTTGGATAATAAAATCGAAGTGTGTATGTCCACCATATGGATGAGCTTGGGTTCAATGCTTGATAATGGCAATGCAAGCCAATAATGCGGTTAGGGCCGGCACTCACCGTGCCTGACTTGCAGTCTCCACTCCACAACACAAGTGTCCTCGCATGTAGATAAAGTCGGCCGGTTTGGGTGAGGACGGCGATGGATCCCTGGACAGGTAAGTGTCCTTTTATTAAAAGTCAGCAGCTAAAGTATTTGTAGCGGCTGACTTATTTTTTCTTTCCCTTTTAGGGTGAAGATTTGCTTTAACTAGTGCATTGTACATTAATTACCTAAGACTAGGTTCACACATATGCGGCTCTGCGATTGGGCTTGCATGCCTCCTGAACCGCAGGGAAAAGGCCCCTGCAGCATTTAAGAAATCGCAGCCCACATGGGAACTGCAAGTGCTATGTGGTTCCCACTGCAGGAGCGATTTCCAGTGCTTGCGGTGTGCCATTAGGATTAATGGCACCTCCGAGCATCCAGCGCGTTTTTATGTGCGGGTGGTTGCGGCTGAGGGAACAGATGCAGACCCGCACAGATGTGAACCTAGCCACACTCCTAATTCTTGTTTCTAGACACCTCTTCCTAAGCCATCCTGCTTCATGTACACTGGCAGCTGCTTAACTTGAGTTTAGGAGCTTTTGGCTTTTTTTTGGGGCAAAGCTCCTAAACTCAACTTCACTTCACAAAGAATACCGATCACATGCAAGGAAAAAAAAAAAACAGCATTTTTACTTACACATGATTGGATGATGGAAGTCCGCAGAGTTTCTGCTCATTTACTAAGCTCTGGAGCAACTGCACTTTGCTAAGTGTACGGTCTGTTTGCCTTTAGTAAATCAACCCCTATGTCAATGTACACATAGGCTTTTAGCAGAGTTTAGGAGCTGCTGCACTTAGGTGAGGTTCAACCTCCCTAAACCTCCCTCTCCTGAACGAGGAAGAATCACGTTCAGGATAGGAATGTTTTGACTTCTGGCCACAGGGGTATGCAAAACCACGGAAAAATCGGATTCGTGTTTTCCTGCGGCAGCGGTAAATGGTGGCCAAGTGTACATGAAGCCTAATGCCACGTACGCACGATTGAAAATTTGCCACCAAAAGACCGATGAGAGCTTTTGGTTGGAAAATGCGACCGTGTGTATGCTCCATCGGACTTTTGCTGTCGGAATTTCGGACAGCAAAAGATTGAGAGCATGTTCTCAATTTTTCCGATCGGAAATTCCGATTGTCTGTGGCAAATCCGACGCATGCTCGGAAACAATTCGACGCATGCTCGGAAGCATTGAACATCATTTTCTCGGCTCGTCATAGTGTTGTACGTCACCGCGTTCTTGGCGGTCGGAATTTGGTGTGACCGTGTGTAGGCAACACAAGCTTGGGCGGAATTTCGTCGGAAAAAACATCCAAGGCTTTTCCGACGAGAATTCTGATCGTGTGTACGCGGCATGATGGATCCAAGTTACAGTTTTCCTGTATGAGATGACCTGATTTCCTGCCCAGGGAATTAGATATTTTTTTCCTGCTCATTATTTTCTTGGGCACTGGTCCCCTCACCACGAGTTCTCTTGCCTCTGGGGCCTGTGAGAGAGGACTCGGCCGCTGGGGGTGTTGCCTCCACCAATAGGAGATGTCCATATCACGCAGGCAGTGATGTGGACACCTGTAGAAAGACCTCAGGAAGTAAACAGAAGAAGAGAGAAGGTTTGTCAAATGAGGTAAAATTTAAAACAGGCATTTGGATAGTTGTTTTTTTTTTTCCCCATACCAGCGTTTATTTAGCTTTAGGTTGCTACTATCCTGGAGTTGGGACTTAACCACTTGCTGACCAGAGCCGCCGTCATTATACGACAGCAGGTCAGCTCTATTTCGCGTATCGCCGTAGGTGTACGTCGCTTCGTGCAATAGATACAGTGGGCGTGCGCATCCACGGCAACATGGCCAGAGCCGATGCGTGTGGCCGCGGACGCGATGTCTGCCGGCCACCTGCAATTGCTCCACAGGGAGCCAGAACGGGGATCTGTTGATGTAAACAAACAGATCCCTGTTCTGACAGGGGAGTACAGAGTGATCGTCTGTTCCTAGTGATTAGGAACAGCGATCTCTCTGTACTTCCAGTCAGTCCACTCACCCCACAGTATGAAACACCTCCCAGGGAACACATTTAACCCTTGATCGCCCCCTAGCGTTAACCCCTTCCCTGCCAGTGTCATTTACACAGTACAGTAATCAGTGCATTTTTATAGCACTGATCGCTGTATAAATGTCACTGGTCCCAAAAGTGTCAAAAGTGTCTGATCTGTCCGCCGCAATGTCGCAGTCCCGCTAAAAATTGCTGATCACCGCCATTACTAGTAAAAAAAATAATAATAATAAAAATGCCATAAATCTATCCCCTATTTTGTAGATGCTATAACTTTTGCGCAAACCAATCAACATATGCTTATTACTATTTTTTTACCAAAAGAATACATATTGAGTTGCCCCACCCTTTGCAGCTATAACAGCTTTACAGAAGCGCATTTGTGAGGTCAGCCACTGACGTTGGACGAGAAGACCTGTTTCGCAAGTCTCAGCTTTAATTCATCCCAAAGGTGTTCTATCGGGTTGAGGTCAGAACTCTGTGCAGACCAGTCAAGTTCCTCCACCCCAAACTCGCTCATCCATGTCTTTATGGACCTTGTTTGTGCACTGGTGCGCAGTGATGTTGGAACAGGAATGGGTCATCCCCCAAACTGTTCCCACAAAGTTGGGAGCATGAAATTGTCAAAAATGTCTTGGAATGCTGACGCCTTCACTGGAACTAAGGGGGCCAAGCCCAACCCCTGAAATGTAACCCCACACCATAACCCCCCCCCCCCCCCCCCACCAATTATTTGGACCAGTGCACAATTTAAGGTCCATAAAGACATGGGTGAGCGAGTTTGGGGTGGAGGAACTTTTTTTTTTTTACATTTTTTATTTAGTGGTATGCAACATACAAGGGGTGGAGGAACTTGACTGGCCGGCACAGATTCTTGACCTCAACACCTTTGGGATGAATTAAAGCTGAGACTGCGAGTCAGGCCCTTCTCATTCAAAATCAGTACCTGACCTCACAAATGCGCTACTGGAAGAATGGTCAAACGTTCCCATAGGCACACTCCTAAACCTTGTGGACAGCCTTACTAGAAGAGTTTAAGCTTTTATAGCTGCAAAGGGTGGGCCAACGCAATGCTAAACCCTACGGCCTAAGACTGGGATGCCATTAAAGTTCATGTGCGTGTAAAGGCAGGCGTTACAATACTTTTGACTATATAGTGTGTGTGTATTTCAGTTGTGTATTTAGTTGTGTGATTGATGTTCAGCTTCAAACAAACTCTGTATTTCTTTTTTTTGTTGTTTTTTTCAATTCTGAAAATCCATTGCAGAGCAGTTTTTAGTGCTGTAATTCCCTGTTCTTCATATATAAAATTACAGTGGAGGTTGGTGATGACACTATGTAGTCAGAACTGTATATCCATACTGAAATCTGTGTGAGAAAGAAAAACAAAGCAGCTATTTCTGTTGGATCCTGTGATTACTGGAAAGGGGAGGCTCTGCCCCAAGGCAATCAATGTGTTCTTTCATCTTGACACACAAAATATTTGTCTGATAATTGTATTTCACATTCTTCATTTCCGTCTCTGTTATTTGTATGTAGTTAGTATAACCCTTTCATTGAGTATGAGTATAGCAATCTGCTTGGATATTTGTAGCTACTAGGGGCCTTTCAGCTCTCCATTATTGCTAATTGTATCATCATTGTTATGTTAGTGACGTAATGACAACTGAAGCTAAGGGAGAAGGATATATTCTGTATTACTCTGTGTATTCATTATATTTAGTTTATCTTCACCCGCCACTCATTACCCTGCAGTAAGAACTAGCGGAAAAAAGAATTCCAGGTATGGCATTTATTATATAGTTGCATTGGTACAGCTTGGACCAATGTAATTATGCATATACCATACATGTGGGATCCTTCTAGAAGAGGGGTGTCAAACTCAATTTCAGTGCAGGCCGCATCAGCAGTATGGTTGCCTTCAAAGGGACGGTTGTATAGGGGATGTACAGTGTGCAGGGTTCAGGAGTGCTTTACGTACAGTGCCTTGCAAAAGTATTCACCCACTTGGCTTTTTACCTATTTTGTTACATTACAGCCTTTAGTTCAATGTTTTTTTAATCTGAATTATATGTGTTGGATCAGAACACAATAGTCTAAGTTGATGAAGTAAAATTAGAAAAATATATACATAAAACTATTTTTCAGGAAAAAAAAAATGATAATTGGCATGTGCGTGTGTATTCACCCCCTTTGTTATGAAGCCCATAAAAAGCTCTGGTGCAACCAATTACCTTTAGAAGTCACATAATTAGTGAAATGATGTCCACCTGTGTGCAATCTAAGTGTCACATCATCTGTCATTACATATACACACCTTTTTGAAAGGTCCCAGAGGCTGCAACACCTAAGCAAGAGGCACCACTAACCAAACACTGCCATGAAGACCAAGGAACTCTCCAAACAAGTAAGGGACAATGTTGTTGAGAAGTACAAGTCAGGGTTAGGTTATAAAAAAAATATCCAAGTCCTTGATGATCTCTAGGAGCACCATCAAATCTATCATAACCAAATGGAAAGAACATGGCACAACAGCAAACCTGTCAAGAGACAGCCGCACACCAAAACTCACGGACCGTGCAAAGAGGGCATTAATCAGAGAGGCAGCACAGAGACCTAAGGTAACACTGGAGGAGCTGCAAAGTTCCACAGAAAAGACTGGAGTATCTGTACATAGGACGACAATAAGCCGATCTCCAAACTCTGCATATGTTTTTTTCCAGAAATGTGTGTAAGGCTTGGCTCATAATTGAGCATTGGCATTTATAAAGTGTTTTCAGGCGTAAGCGTCTTTGTTTGAGCCCAATGGAAACCAAGGAGGAGCAGATTACACACATTTTCATTGAAATCTTGCTCCCTTTTTTTCTTTGACGTGACAAACGACAGGGCATAGCTCGGATACGAACATGCCCCAAAGAATAAAAAAGAAATCTTATTGTTGAGCATTGTTACATTCCACTTATGACAGGGCTCGACAAATCCCAGGTGTAAGGTCGCCACGGCGACTAGAAACCGTACCCCTTGGCCCTTGCGGAAATCCTAACCTGCCACACTTCCGCACCATTCCAGACCCCCAAGTGTGGGCCAGGTATGGCATTACGACTTTGGGCCAAGTTATGCCCCAGGTTTTTCTGATACAGCTCACAGACCTGCAGACCAAATACAACTTGTCCCGGTGGATGCGGTTCAGATATTTGCAACTACGACATGCGGCCAGGGCCCAGTTTCCGCGATTGCCTCTCCTCCAGGCTGACCCCATTGAGGAACTTCTGGCCCCAGGAGACCTTGCTAAACCTCTCTCCACCCTATACGGTGCACTCCTGGGTACTGACTCCCCCAAATTAGAGAGGCTATGGGAAATATGGCATAAGGATATACCCTCACTGGACAGGGAGGGTTGGGAGGACTGTCTCAAATATGGCCCCAAACTGGTTATTTCCTCCAAAGACAAGCTCATCCATGTGAAATTTCTACACAGAATCTACTACACACCCCAAAAACTTTATCGAATCTTTCCAGACAAAAACCCTGTATGCCCTAGATGTAATATACATATAGGCACATTCTTCCACATGTTTTGGGACTGTCCCATCATCTCGACCTATTGTTCAAAGGTATTCAGGGTCATTAATTCAAGATTACAATTGTCCCTTCCAATGCTGCCCGAGTTGGCCCTATTGGGGGTTCATGAGGATGCACAACGTTCTCATCACTCCAAATTACTGATTTCCTACCTTTTATTTTATGCAAATAAGGAAATTCTCCTAAAGTGGATCACCTCTACCCCCCCCCCCCCCATCTATCTCCTCCTGGAAGACACAGATTGGGGCTGCCCTACATATGTATAGAATTACGTACATTAATCAAGGCTGTCAGTGGAAATATGAAAAGGTGTGGGCCCCCTGGACCTCGACCTGGGTGTTTTTATGGTGATTACTCCATTGTGAGCAATGTAGTATGGGAGTCTGAACTGCGATTGATAGTATCATGATCCTCTGTGTTATGTACCCATGGATGTTGTCTAGTTACTGCATGTGGTGGTGTTCTCACATCTCTCGTCTTGTATATGCACATATATACTCATCATACAATGCTCTGTACTGTATCAATTGATATGCTGTTTATCACCCTACATGACAACAATAAAGCACCTTTGTTTGTTAGAAACCGCGCCCCTGCACCTGAGTCCCCGCCAGCCCACCCACCTGCTCTTTTCCCCCAATCCCTGCACTCAGGGCCGGGACAAGGGGCAGGAGATGGGAGGAGTGTCAGAGAGAAGAGAGCCGGGAGGAGGTGCGAGCTCTCTGTGCTCTCTCCCATCTTGTCAGCGCTCCTAAACAGCAGATTAAACAGGATTGGTCTTAGCTCGAATGGCACACGGCTTACTTATTCACCCCCCATCCACATTTCCGGGAGATGAGCAGTGTTTGGCGGAGATTGGGGGTGGGTAATCAAGCTGTGTACTGTCCGATGTAAGAGTGATCCTTTGTAATCTGGAGCTCTGTTATGACAGAAGGGGGGAGAGCCTGCACCTCCTTACCACTAGAATTGTGAGATTCTAATGATTCCTTTTGAGCAGTATTTGAATTAAAGTTTTGTAAAACAAAGAACAGAGGGCGCACCAACCTTGCACATTACCCAAGTGGTATCTTTAATAATGTATAAAAAGAGGTATACTCACAAACACAAAAATTATAAAAGCATATCAAAGTCCATAGTAGAGCGACCAGGTCACAGAGAAGGTTCCCCAGCAAGTCGGAGGACCTTCCAGATGGCTGACGCATTTCAAGAGGAGCTCCCCTCTTCCTCAGCGCTCCCCACAAAATGCGTCAACCATCTGGAAGGTCCTCCAACTTGCTGTCTCTGTGACCTGGTCACTTTGCATTTACTATGGACTTTTATATGTTTTTATCATGTATGTGTTTGCCAGTATACCTCTTTTTATACATTGTTATTATAAGATTCCACTTAGATAATGCACAAGGTTGGTGCACCCTCTTTTCTTTGTTTTACAGTGTTTCCATTGGGTTTCTTCCCCAGGGCAGCAAAACTTGTGCTTTACTTTGAACCACCAAGAACCTGTGATACATCCAGCACCATTACACCACCCTTGAGCGCAGGAGATTATTACTGTACAATTAAAGTTTTGTGCCTGAATACAGACGTCTAACTGAATTTAGGATATTTTTCCCTGAGCAAACAGATAAGGTGGAGAAAAACTAACTACCAGAGGAACTATACTTTAGGAATTGAGCTTGTAGGAAGAATGGGGGCAGTGAAAGGGGTCATGTTTAGGGGGCTACAGGAAGGCAATGAGACCAGAGCAAAGATGGACAGAGGATTCTACTAGAGCAGCTTCCCAACAGTGCAGTGTTGTACTGACAGGTAATGTTGGGGTCAGCAGTCAAAGACCACCCAAGACCAAAGCACACAACTGCCAGCACACAGAGGAACAAACGTCAAGGAGGGGGGTCGTCTGGGTTCAAATGCAAACTGAGGAATTTGGAGCAGCTCAAGTTCCTCAAAGATTCTCAAAACTCACTAGCTGGCTCCACTGCTAGTTTCGTTGGAGCGCTCAGGTTTATGTTTCATAGAAACTAAAATAAAAAGGATATCTTTACCTTCATATTTATAATATCCTTACATGGGCTTGAGGGACTTTGTGTGTTCAGGCATTTGTGTTTTAATGAAGAATCACTTCCACCTAAAAAGGCGAAAACCCTTCGATCCGGGTTTAGAAGGCCTGTAGGTTTATAGACTGGAACTAAGCTGTGTTTTTGGTTGAGGAGGCTTCCCCATTGTGCCTGCTTTGCTATTGGAGAGAGGATGTCAGAAGAATTGCCTGCTTATTCCCCATATTTATATACAGCCAATATATTATGTAACACATTAAGTACATACTGTAGCTGGTCACATTAGTTCCTGCATACCACAGCCAAGGAAGCAGTCACAACATAAACACTATTAGGTCAGAACCCAAATAACCTACATGTTTTTGGACTGTGGACAGAAAGCATGCATATACTGGAAAAAAAAACAGACCCCATGCAAGTGATGTATCTAGTGGAAGTAAACTCCGAACTCCAAAGTGTCAACCAGTGGATAAGGTGGAGAGGACGGGATGTAAGGTATTCTCTAAATTGTAACCATGCCAAGGGCACGACCAACTGTGGTTACTTTGCGGATGGCAGCTGCTTGGCATGACACCTAGAAGACCATGGCCATCACTGTAGTAGCTTGGGCTACTATTTTAAATTATTTATTACAAGTTCTTATAATACAGTCATTTATAGCTTACACATGCAAACCCGATGTTTTGCATATGCATACTTATATTGTGCCAAGCTTGTGCAATCTTATTATAATAATATATCATTTCTGGAGTTATATAAGAAAGGATATCTGAGGTAATTCCACACCTCCAGCACAACTGAGAGGTCTGAGAGTCCCATCTACTTAGGGGGGCTGGGTCCCTATACAGCTACTACCCGATATGTTTGTGCTAATAGAAAAGGAATGGGTCAGTGAGTCAAGAGAACGCCTTACCCCTATCTGTTTGACTATCCCCTACTCTATCCACCTTTTGGGTGATCCCTGAGAACCCATCCCGTCAGAGAAGCCTATCCTGCCTTTAACTAATACGTTTACTTTCTCCATCAGCTCATCCTCCACAGTTATTTTATTATTACAGGATTTATATAGCGCCAACAGTTTACGCAGCGCTTTACAATATAAAAGGGAGACAATACAGTTATAATACAATAAAATACAAGAGGATTAAGAGGGCCCTGCTCAGAAGAGCTTACAATCTAGTTATTACCTTTTGTATCACTTGACCCTCCCTTTTATATTTCAATTTGTTTTATTACATTTTTTTCAAACAATACAAAGCAAATGCTCCATGAATGTTACAGAAAAAGGAACATAGTGAACATCTCCTATAAGTAAAGTAGGGATACATTACGTAGTTGTCAGTGGCAATACTTATTCCTATAAAGCACACTCTATAAGCAGGTCAGACACCACCATAATTGGAGCACTTATCATACAGCACGTTCAAGGTATGAACCACAACATATCGAGACCTAACAGGCCCATACCTAGGATAATAAACATATAGGTGACCCTAACCTCAAAAAGTCCCCCAAAGGCACCAATTAAAAATCAATATCCACTAGAATAGAGTTGGATCACATCCAACAAAAAAGAGGTGGAGAGGTTGGAAAAAGAAGGAAGGAAAGAAAAGGAAGAGAAGGTGTCCCAACAGCGAAAGAGATAAGGGGGCCCGTCCACTCTCAGTCCACAGGGGAAATGTACTTAATCTAGGGTCGACCCTCCCTTTTTAAATTGCAAGCTCCAAGGAGCAGAGCCCTATAATTCTTCTTGTATTGAATCATATTGTAATTCTACTCTTTGCCTCTATTTTGTAAAGTGCTGCGCAAACTGTTGGCGCTATATAAATCCTAGAAAATAATTATAAAAAAAAAAATATTTGAATCTGTGTTCTGAGATGAGACAGTTCACATTCACAGTGGGACAAGTAATCTTGGCCACATATACTACAGCAAGTAGTAGTTTGTGCAGTAGTGAGATCCCATAGAAGAACCCAGAGATGGACAAGAATAACCTTTGTAATGGGTTAAAGGAGTTGCAATGGATGTGGAAAGCTTTTGTCGAAATTGTTAAGTTCAAGTTGCCTGCTTGCACTTGTGCGTCACATAGTAATTGGATTTGATACATGTTTAGACTCTTATATGGTAGCCTTTAGTTGTACTTTAAGTCTGGTTTCATACCTATGAATGCATAGGTGTGCACCTGCCACTGTGCACTTTAAATTACATGCAATAAAAAAGAAGCTTTGCAATGTGCTGCACAAGAAGAAAATCATTCAGATGCTTCCTATTAAGAAATTAATAGGAATGTTCTTGGAAATTAATGAAGCAACACAACTTGTGGTAACGGACATGTTAACATCTGTTAAAATGCATACACATAAGTGAGAACGGACCCTTACACGCTTAAATAACATTATTTGTATCATTATTATGTGAGTTTTTGGGAGATCACATTCCAAAACCATGGACATTAATATGGAATCCCCCAATCCCCTTTGCGTATATAACAGTCTCCACTCTTCCATAACGATTTTCCACAAGATTTTGGAACGTCTTGTGGGAATTTGTGAACATTTAACCAGAAAAGCATTTGTGAGGTCAAGTATTGATGTTGGATAAGAAGACCTGGCTTGCAAGCAGCATTCCAATTCATCCAGAGGTTTTCAATAGGCTTGAGGTCAGGGCTTTGTGCAGGCGACTCAAGTTCATCTATGCCAAACTCATAAAACCATGTCTTTATGGAGCTGGCTTTGTGCTGAGGGCCACAGTCATGCTGGAACAAAAAAAGGCCTTCCCCAAGTTGTTGTCGTGGTTGGAAGCACACAATTGTTTAAAATTGTGTTATGCAGTATTAAAAGTGCCTTTCCCAAGAAACAACTGAACTCATTAATTTAGAGGGGTATCTATCTACTTAATGTATAGTGTACATCAATGCTCTCCACACTACAGCCCGTATCAAAATCCAGCCTGCTACAGGATTGCATAAGGCCTGCAGCAATGGACGTTCTTCCGCAGCTGTGTTGTGATCATCCCGTCAGTTCATTGTTAGGACAGCATACTAGCAACTAATAATGTACTTGCCCCAGCAGGTGGACAGAGCTTCCTCTGTCCATACCTGCTCTGCTCCCCGCCCTGATGTTACACTGACAGGCTGTTTGCAAGGTAAGGGTGAACTACTGATGGGGAATCTGAAGTAAGCAGGGCTCTGACAGAGACTGTGATGTAGGGGGGTCTCTGATGGGGATCCTGATGTAAGGGGTACTCTGACAGTGACCATGATGTAAGGATGGCTCTGATGGGTTCCATGATGATACGAAGGCTCTGATGAGGCTCCTGATGTAAGAGGGGCTTTGATGGAGACCCTAATGTATGGGGTTTTCTGATGAGGACTTTGATGTAGGGGGGAGTCTGATGGGGACCTTCATTTTGGGGGCTCTGATTGAGACCCTGATATAAGGGGGCTCTGATGGGAACATTGCTGTATTAGAGTCTCTGATGTAAGTGAGGCTTTGATGGGGACACTGATGTAGGGTGATGTTCTAGTGGGGACCCTGATGTATGGGGTGCTCTGTTGGGGACCCTGATGTAAGAGGGCTCTGATGGGGACCCAGATACAATGAGAGCTCTGATGTAAGGAGGGGTGGGATGGGGACCCTGATGTAAGGGGGCTCTGATGAGGTAAGGGGGACTTTAGTAAGGGATAATGTTTAGTAATGTTTAGTAAGGGAAGCCTATCCCACACCCACCTAACAACAACTGTCCCCGAGCCACCCCCAACAAATCATTCTCTGCAGCTATTACCTTTTGTACCACCACCCCCTCCCTTTAGAATGTAAGCTCTACGAGCAGGGCCCTCCTGTCCCTTCTGTATTGAACTGTACTGTAATTGTGTTGTCCCCCTATACATTGTAAAGCGCTGCATAAAGTGTTGGCGTTATATAAATCGTGTATAATAATAATAGTAAGAATTCTGATTTAAGAGGGGAACTCCTAAGGCAGACCCTGATTTAGGGGGGTTGCTGATGGGGACCATGACGTAAGTGGGCTGTGATGGGGACCTTGATGTAAGGGGGCTGTGATGGAGACCCTGATGTAAGGGGGCTGTGATGGAGACCCTGATGTAAGGGGGCTGTGATGGAGACCCTGATGTAAGGGGGCTGTGATGGAGACCCTGATGTAAGGCGGTCTACGATGTACGGGGGACTATGTTTTGTTTCTCTGAATTGTACTATGCTATGCTTTTTGTGCGTTGATTCACAAAACTGATTTTTTTTTGGCCTGCAAATATTTGAAAAATATTTACTGCGGCCCTTGTACTAAAATCTTCGGAGACTCCTTAGTGTACATATTACATACTATTCATTTATTTTAATGCCATTGGTAAGACTGGCTGAATATATGTACATCATAGTTGGCACTGGAATCAGAAGTATGTGGCTTGAATACGTGAGAGCTGAATACGTGAGAGCTGTGGTCACCCCATTATGCTGGAGGTACCTAAAACTTTGCCGGCAGACATAGGTAACATCTCTAGAATATGTTTAACCAATTCTCACAACTTTTATTTTTATTATATTTGTACTTCACATTCATTACTTTCTCTGGACTGTACACTGAATATTTGCAGTAATCATTTGCAAATGATGTCAAGACCGCACATTTTTCTAATAATTTTCAGCTTCCTACAAATAGAAGCATAGATGGTATGAGTAGGATGAAGTCTGAATCATATACAGTATGATTGGCCCGATTTTGGTGGGAATTGTGGTAACTTAATTCACTTAAATTTTCCATAATATGGAATTCCATTTTAGAATAACAATAACATCTGTTTGTTTTCTGCATTTTGTATATAATAACATCTGTTTTGTCCAGCTGCTGCCGGTGGATTATATTCATTTTGGTTTATGGCACTTCATAAAAAGTCTCCTTATTGTCAAGTTTGGCTTGTCGTTTTTGGGCTTTTTCCAAAATGCTCAGGAGGAGATGTTGACAGAATGGTATGCAGCAAACATCAGTCTTTGCAATGTAACATTTTACATACAAGTCCCCTTAAAGTAAATGTAAACCCTGGACGACATATATTTTGTTAAAGTAGAACTGAGGGCAAAACCTTTTTTTTTTTTCTTCATATTGGAAGTAAGGGAGGGTTATAACCCTTGTCATTTCCTGTACTATAGCCAAAACATCCCTGGTTGTCTCCAGAGTGTCCAGAACTTGTGTCCCCATTGGAAGAATACCCCTCTATTCCTGTTTTGGTGACCACTAGCAATTTAGGATTCTCTTTCAGCTTCACTTTTGGTGATAACTGTCTCCAGGACAAATAGAAAGGGTGAATCTGGCAAATTCAGATTTTCTTGTGCTGCAGTTCAGTAACACTTTTAGGTCTTGTCCCTTCCCCAACCTGTTATTGGACCATGAAAGAAAAAGCAGCAGACAGATGAGCTCATCTCTCTGTCACTCTGCTCTCTCCTTACATCAGCTTGCTCTTTGCACTTCAGCATACCTGAATGGCTTCTTGCACTTTGGGTTCTGTTGTACTGGGACTCTGTTGTACTGGGACTCAGTGGACTCAGCCCGGCCCCTAATCTCCATGCAGGGGGCTGGACGCATGGATTTCAATGTTTTTTTTTTTTTTTTAAGCACATGATTAGAGCCTGGGGCTCTAATTGGCTTCAAAAAGGGTGGGCTTGGGGCACAAAGCACTGCGCCCCAAGCCCACCCATTTGTGTGACATTAGCAAACTAATTCTCTAATGTCTTCATGCTTTTCCTCCTGGCCCATCAGGAAGCAGGTCCTTAGACCCAATTGGCTGAGAGTTCTAAGACCCGATTGGCCGGGAGGAGAAGCGACCGCCAGGACTCGAGAGGACCAGCGGGGGGGCCTGGCAGGCAATCGAACGGGCAATTGATTGAGTGGCAAGGGGTGGGTGGGTGGGTTGGTTTCTGGCTGGATGAGAGCAGCTCCCCCAAAATAATTGAGCACCAGCCGCCACTGCTGGAACTGCAAGAGGCTGCTACCAAGCCAAATTCAAGTACCTTACACTGTTGCATTTAAAGTGGTAGTAAACCGCATTAAAAAAATAAATAAAGAAAAAGGCAATGGCAGTTTAATTCATAATGTGCTGGTATGCATCGCATACTCATATTGCATCGTATACTAGCACATTGTGACAGACTTACCTGAAAAGGAAGCCCTTTAGCAGCGTGCTATCACTGCTGAAGGCGCCTCCATCTTCACCTGGTCTTCCTTCCGGGTTCACGGGCTTTGGTGATATGAATTACCGAGCCTGTGATGACGTCACTGTTTACGGTATGGTTCTGAAGGAATGGTACAGCCTTCAGAGCACATGTGCCAGTGACGTCACCGGCTGCTTCTAAAGTAAATATCTCCTAAACAGTGCACATTTAGGAGATATTTACTGTACCTGTAGGAGAGCCTTATTATAGGGCAGACCCATAGGTAAAAATCATACAAGGGAGTTTACTCCCACTTTAAAAAATACATTTATAAGTGTACTAATAAATACAGAGCTGCACTCATTTGTGTCTTTAATAGCTACCTGGAGTTCATCATTAGGTTTTGGTGAATGGATCCTTTTGATTGAATAGTTTTTCAGTGTTTATCCCTGAAACAAAGGCAGTAGAAAGTACAGCCTGCTAGACGTTTGTGCACATCAGGGGGCAAGTTTGAGCAAACACGAGATCTGTCAAATCCATTGTGTGACTGTTAAACTAAGACTGTTGTAAAAGGCAATCACCATCAAATTTACAGCTGTTTATCTTATGTTTCAATGCACCTTACAGTGGCCATACATTGTGTGGCTCGATCTTTGCAAGCAGCGTGGCAGAATAAGCAAGTAGGATCTGGACAAAAATTGGGAATTTAAGGATGATAATGGCACCTCCAGTCATATACAGAAAGAATATCATTTATTGTAATAATCAGACCCATGAGCTAGTAAAAGATTCACTTTTTCAGAAAAAAAATAGAAAGATAGGGATGAATGCTATCCAAGTTTAACTTTATTCAAAACCGCTTCATCTTATAATTGGATTCCTGAGTATTTGAACCAAGTGCTATTGTCTGCTGTTTTATGCAGGCATCAAGCTGACGTCTAATGCCGCGTACACACGGTCGGAATTTCCAATGGAAACAGTCCGATGATAGCTTTTCATCGGATTTTCCGACCGTGTGTATGCCCATCGGTCTTTTTCTGACGGAATTTCCGACGGACTTTGGATTGAGAACCTGTTCTTAATTTTTCGGACGGAAAACCTTTCTATCGGATTTTTCGATCGTGTGTATGCAATTCCGACACGCAAAATTCCGACGCATGCTCAGAAACAATTTTACGCATGCTCAGAAGCATTAAACTTCCCTTTTATAGTGCAGTCGAACGTGTTGTATGCCGCGGTGTTATTGACCGTCGGAATTTGGTGTGACCATGTGTAGGCAAGACAGTTTGAACGAAATTCCCTCGGAATTCCGATGGGAACACCATCAGAGCTTTTTCCGACGAGAATTCCGACCGTGTGTACGCGGCATTACACTTAGGTAAAATGCAGCTAAAAAGCTTCATTAGTTTTTACTGGGTAGTTACTATGGCCCTGTCTAAAATTGTCCTTTGTTCTTCATGCTGCCTGTAAGGGCTTGTTAACACCAGCAGCCGGGTTATACCGGTACATGTCCTCCTTTTCTTTTCAGTGCACGACCACTACAGCACAAAAATTAGACCTATCTAAATTACTTGTTGGTATTTATGAAGTTAGTAGTACCTGGAGTTCTAAACTGTAGCTGGAGTGCTCATTTAAAAGGAAAATATATGCAAATGTAGGCTTAAAAAGCACATTAGTCGCCATCAATATAAACACTGCTCACAAAAATTAAAGGAACACTTTGAAAACACATCAGCTCTCAATAGGGAAACATATCATGCTGGATAGCTACAGAATACTGATATGGACTGGGTAATGTGTAAGGCCCCATGCACACGAGACGCTGTTAAACGAGCGTTCAGAGGCAGTTGGACACTTTTTTCATGCACAGTCTCGTTTTTTCCAGTTTTTAGGAAGTTGCGTTTAACCTCGTTTTTCCAGAAGCAAAAAAATCGATTCAGACACTTTGCTTTTCCACGCTTCAGACACAAAATGCAGCTAAACGCGGCACCCGCGTTTAGCCGCGTTTGCGTTAATAAGCGCTTTTAAAGGAACCCAATTTTTTGGACCAGAAAACTCAGAAATATGATGGTAAACCATAAAAAATAAAATTTTTTTTTTTTAAATGTCGTAATTACTTTAGATAGTTCATAGAGCATATATACTCACTGATGCAATGCCATAAAACTGTCTGCATACTCTCGCCACATGAGGCCCGGTATTGTCGTGCACCAGGAAGAACCCAGAATCCACTGCACCAGCATAAGGTCTGATAATAAATCCAAGGATTTCATCACAATACCTAATGGCAGTCAGGGTGCTATTGTCTAGCCTGTAGAGGTCTGTGCGTCCCTCCATGAATATGACTCACTAGACCATCACTGACCCACCACCAAACCGGTCAAGCTGAACGATGTTACAGGCAGCATAACGTTCTCCACTGGTTCTCCAGACCCTTTCACGTCTGCCACATGTGCTCAGGGGGAACCTGCTCTCATCTGTGAAAAGCACAGGGCGCCAGTGGCGGACCTGCCAATTCTGGTGTTCAATGGCAAATGCCAATCAATCTCCATGGTGCCGAGCAGTGAGCACAGGGCCCATTAGAGGCTGTCAGTCCCCTAGACCACCCTCATGAAGTCTGTTTCTTATTGTTTGGTCAGAGACATTCACACCATTGGCCTTCTGAAGGTAATTTTGTAGTGCTCTGGCAGTGCTCATCCTGTTCCTCCATGCACAAAGGAACAGATACTGGTCCTGCTGATGGGTTGAGGACCCTCTACGGCCCTGTCCAGGCATAGGCAAAAGCCACCTTACATTAAAAGAAAAATCAGAATTTAACCCTTATTTTAGTTGGAAATCAACTATAGTTTATGACCAACGAGATGTAACAGAAATGTCTAGAAGTCAATTTATCTTTTCTCTTCATAGTTAACAATGTTTTAGTTCTTCATGCCACAGTTGGTGACCATCAGTGGGATCACTTGTAAGCTTTTCCACACATCTCTGTCTGCATACAAATTGTCTGTATCAGGTGTGGAGCAGATAGCAAGCTCAGGTCCTGCAAACCTTGGATGTTCAAGGCCAGCTGGTAATACTATACGTATAGTATTCCCGTGACAAAAGAATGTCAAGTATTTGAAGTAAGATTGACCAAACAGCCCGAGGTATGGTGGGTTTCTTAGTGCATTTGTACTTATGAGAAGCCAAACATCCAGCTGACAGTTTGTGAAATAAGTGGCATAAGCAGCTAGCATAGCTCAGCTTCAGTCCTGCATTTCTAAATTTGGATGAAGGTTGTACAGAAAAGCAGTGAATTATGCACAGCTTAAATCCCAAATCTGGGAAATCTGAAAACTCTCCCTTGCAGTGCAGGCGCACTACTTGCTTTTTCTAGGGAAGAGCAAAAGCATTTTAACCTACCAGATCCACTACTCCCCTAGGAATGGCACTCCCATATGCTTTGGCAATGGACTATCTCTCAGCATCATAACATCCAGTGCAGGGATATGGACCCTACATGGATACCATGTTAAAGGGATCAATAAATCGAAAGGTATAGACAGCTCAAGTTGTATGCAAATCTTAAAAGAGAAGTTTGGGAATGCAAATAAACAAACATTTATACTTACCTAGGTGAATACAGCATCGATCTGATGCTGCATCTAAGACCGAGAATTGAGCGATCAAAGACCGTTGATCGCTTTGTTCTCGGTCTTCAGTGAGCAGAGAGCCAGTGACTGTTCTGCCCCTTCAGCGCTCACTGGAGCACCATGCTGTGGAGGGGACGGAAGTGACTGTCTCAGTCACCCATCTGCTCACTAAGGCCCCTTTCACACTGGGGCGGTTTGCAGGCGCTATTGCGCTAAAAATAGCGCTTGCAAACCGACCCCGAAACAGCTGTTGCTGTGTCTTCAGTGTGAAAGCCCGAGGGCTTTCACACTGAAGCGGTGTGCTATCAGGACGCTGAAAAATGTCCTGCAAGCCACATCTTTGGTGCGCTGTAGGAGCGGTATATTTACCGCTCCTATAGCGCCCCTTCCCATTGAAAACAATGGGGCAGCGCTCCGAACCCGCCCGCAAAATGCCGCTGCAGCGGCGGTTTGTGGCCAAAATGCTCCGCTAAAACGACAGTAAAGCGGCGCTAAATATAGCGCTGCTTTACCGCCAGCGCCCCCAATGCCCCAGTGTGAAACCAGCCTTAGAGGCTAAGCCAGCTGCCTGTCTAGGCATCTGGGTGGATCCCGACTGTAAACTTAGGATCTCTCCAGAGCCTGAATCAGCTCAGTGGCATCAGCCAACACCGGACTTTAGCCCGCTGTCAGCTGAAAATGGGTCACAGGAGTGCAGAACGAAGTGCAGTCCTGTGATCCCCAGGAGAAGTTGGGGGCCACAAGATCTTTGTCCCTACTTCTCTTTTTAAGGACCTATTCATACCCTAGGTCATGGGTGACATTTCCAAACAGTTGCAACGCATAGATGAGGCAATTTGCCTTATGTCCCATAGTTTCAGTTCACATCAACGTGTTGCTCCAACCCTTTACATTGTATGACTGTGACACGTTATCAGTATCAGTAAAATCTTATGGATTACATCACTTTGCACATCATTTTAGCCACCTCACAATGTTATTTATGAGGTTTTTAATTTTTATCTAGAAAATATGAGACACCTCCTTTTGATGGTAAATGGTCCTTTTGATGGTCTAACAATTAATGAGAGTTCTTTGCTCTTGGGCCCTCACCAAACAGCTGCTCTCTGCGGCTGAGATAAAACAGCTCAGAGCTGCTTGGCCTTTTTTTGGCACAGTCCAGCTCTTGGATTGGAAAGCCACCGAAAGCCACAGGTTTCTGAAACTGGAAGAATAAAGCAGCATAGCTTTAAGTGAGTAGCATTTTCAGGCCTCCAGAACAGCTGATCAGTGGGGGTGTGAGTGATATATCCGCTGGCCTTGACATTGAACCGCTATTAGAGGGCTATTTCTGTTTTGAACTAAAAGTAGAAAACCCCTTTAAATAAATTTGGTACTGTTCTTATGTTTGTTGGAGCAGTGTGACATTCCTTCTTCTCTTCTGCTGAGTAATTTATCTGCATTGGTCAGAGTGATTAAAAAAGCAAACATTTTGCTGTATTTTGCAAGGGTATTGCATGTGGCAACTGAGGTAATCCTCTAATGCAGTGATTCTCAACCTGGGGGTCAAATGACGATTTGTTAGGGGTCACCGAATCCTGGGCTGTTCCTGAATCCCGCACGGCTATCCCAGCCTTTTAGCGGCTGCCCAGCTGTGGCCGCCCAGCTGGGCTGTTCCTGGAGCCCGCGGCCGCACACTCAGCCTCTTTGCAGCCGCCCATTCAGTTCACATCATGGCTGGGGGCAGAGACTAGAGGTCAGCTGACTGGTGAGAAATGTTAAGTGGGAGAGGCTGGAGGAGACCCAATCTCCTGATTTTGTGCATTCGTGGCACTCCCACGAGACACCACAAAGTCAGAGACACAGTGAAGGCGGAGACACAGTGAGTAACACTACCTGTGATTATAGTTGCCATTAAAAGTCCCCACTACAGTTCTCAGATCAGCAGATGACCTTGATCAAGAGCACCTAAGTTGGCTGATCAGAACTCCCCCCAGCACTGCCACTCATCCCACACCGCACCAGCACTGCCACTCATCCCATTCCCCATCTCCCCCGCCCCACCACCAAGGAGTAAGAGAAGGAATAAAAATAGAGTATACATGGAAGGGAGAGGAAAAGAGGGGGAGGAACAAATAAAAAAGGAGAGAAAGAATAAGAGAAAGAACAAGAAAGACGGCTATAGAGAGGGATGGGGAAAAAAAACAAGAAATTAGGATTGAGAGAGATAAAAGGGAAACAAAGGAGAACAAAGAGAAAGAGTGGTATATCCTAAAATGTACCATAAGGGGTTTTAACTTCTTCAGATCCACGCTATAGCCGAATGACGGCTACAGCGTGGACCTACGTGGCCGGGAGGGAATCAATAGACGTCCTCCAGTGCTCGAACGGCCTACGCGCCCCCTGCAGGGCACGTGCGGTGCGCTCTGTGATCAGCGAGTCTATGAGACTCAGCTGATCACAGATCGGCGTAAGGGGTTGATCCCCGACCCCTTACCACGTGATCAGCTGTCAGCCAATGACAGCTGATCATGTGATGTAAACATAGATGGTAATCTGATAGCTAAAAAAAGATCACCGGCGGCTGTCATTGGGACGTTGGTCCAGATCAAGGAGAGCTGCTGCCAGCTCATCTGTGCCCACCTGTGCCACCTGCCAGTGCCACCTACTAGTGCACAACAGTCCCGCCTACCAGTGCCCACCAGCACCACCCACCAGTGCCCACAGTGCCACCCATCAGTGCCCACAGTGCCACCTATCAGTGTCACCAATCAGTACCTCATCAACAGTGCTGCCCATCAGTGCCACCTATCAGTGCCCATCAGTGCCATCTATCAGTGGTACCTATCAGTAACACCTATCAGTGCCTATCG